>RXPK01000138.1:1734202-1776685 GCA_004143645.1 Protaetia brevitarsis
GAAACAATAAACTGCTTTTACAACTTTGCACACAGCTTATGGTGTCTTATTGTTACTGCTATTACATAAGCACTGAAGATACGACTACAAAATGCTCAAATTAAGAAATTATCAAAAAATTAATAATCAATTTAGTCATTTAAATTAATATTACCTCCATTCCTCATCGGTGAAAAAATAAATGATTTAATCATTGAAAAAACGAATCCCTTCTGCGCCACATGACTCCCAAAGTGATCAAGACGATCTAAATACACCTATACGATAAAATTGGCACGCTACGGCTCCGATCCAAACCGACGCACAACAGTCCTTTACAAACTTTTCATACAAGGTATTTAGAACAATTTTATACACTGCTTTACTTCTATATTGTTACGAATATACATGTATGTTTCACAACATTCGCACGTATCACTACATCAGGAAACTCCCACAAAAAGTAGCAGCTTCTTTTGATATTGAATAGCTGTTACAAAATAGCAGTTTGCTTCGTAGCAAACCATCACTAATATATACTTTACCAAGGGTATCTACACTAGATACTGTTTACCCTAGGTTCGAGTACATTTTTAGCACCATTTAGTGATAATCTCCCTGTACAAATGCTAGTATATTTCTAACGTCAAACAGTGTAAAAAAATCTTGTGTGCAGTACGTAAAATTCACATCTTGTGGATATCAAATTTTCACCAGCACATTTAAGGGAAGGATAGTAATTCCTGTAAACCAAAAGTACATATCCTTATAAGCTAACCTGATTTTCTGAAAATAAATACCGATATTTAATTTTTGCATCGCTCTTACAGCGAATGAGGAATTTTCCTTTCGTGGTGCACAAATAGTGAAAAGTTAATATTTAAAATATTCTTTAATCGTTTAGAACACCTGTTGAACATTTTTATATCTGGAAGTATAAACGAGGCTTCTTAGTTTTACCTTACATGCATTTGATTGTACTTATATGCATCACATGTGTGTTGTGTGTTGGGCACAACAATTACTGTTACAGTTTTTGCCAACGAATTTGTATGGTAGCTACAATAAATATTGGAAACATGAATAAATGAATATATTTTAAAAAAAAATAAAAAGATCCTTAAAATAAACAATATAAGAGCTAAATGAAATAAAAAGTTTTGTCTACGTAAAAATAAAGATTAAATTCTAAATATATAACAAAATAAGAACACAAATAAATATTTCTTGTATTATGCAGATTCACGTAAATTAAAAAAAAATACTGGTTCTTAAAAACACTCTGGCATATTATTTCAACAAAATATTATCATCTTGATCAGATATAAAAGCAATACAGTCGAGGTTACAAGCAACCAGAATATCTGAGTATCTTTCATAATTTTGAAGGCAATAAGCTGTTGCGAGCAGTTGTCGGCGTGAAGCCTTGAGGATAGACAAAAACGGCAGTGCTTATTGTCATTCCTATATTTATTTGAATTATTGCACAGATAGCTGTACATTCGGTCTTGTACTTGTTTACGGAAAAAATTCGTAGACCAGTTACTGGTTTCGATTCAAAGTAACATTCTCGAATATATAAAAGTACTCGTTTCATCACAAAACCTATTTAATATTATATAGCGCCCTCAAAAAATAATGCAATCTATAGCTTATAAACTAAAACCAATAAGGGTTTTTTGATAATTTATTTTTTATTCATTGATATATTGGCAGTTGTTTCATCTCCAAAGTTTTGGCTGCTATAGTGACTAACTTTTATTTGGTGAATATTCTAATGGCTTATGTCTTCTGTGCAACCATGAATGTTTCCAATATCATTTATCCATTTTACGACTGCTAACCAAACTTAACAGTTGCAAGTTCTAGTTTGTAAAACAAACAGTTTTTACCCATGACTTGTGTAGAATTGTGTAAAGTGTTATGTTTTAACGGCGGTAGTTTTAAATCATTTTCTTCGACTTATTTCTAACACTTACTACTTGCAGTTCTTACATATGGAACTACTTTTTATTAGTTTTCATACAACAGTACAAAGCAGTTACACCTAACTATTAATTTTCATGACCAGTGCAACATTTCAAATTTCACTATAAGGCATCCCTATGCCTTTTTCATCGAGTTAATTACAATTTGCTTTTATTGAAAACTAAAAAGAAGAACATATTTATATTGTTGTTTCATGGCCCACTTACTTTTTTCACTCACAATCAGTCTACTCTTTTAACTTTTTGTTTCTCTTGTCAAAAATAGCAATTTTAGATCAAATAAAAATTAATTGTAGATCCAGTCATTCCTCTCAATGTTTCAGTTCTTATGAAAATCTACGTCAATAGAAGTCACATTTCACCAAGCAATTGCTAACGACGCTAGAGAAAGCGTCTTCTGTTGGTAGTAGTAATTTTCAATAGCTAGCGAAGGCTTTGTGCACAGAACACACTTACAGATAATAGATTTAGACACATCCTCAATTACAGACACCTTAATACAATTAAATCAAAGCAGTAATGCAAGCGCACTAAACCTACTTCGTCTTTTCTCAATAGCCTTGGAACGCCTCGTTTAATCTTGAGCTCCAAGCTACAATAGCACCACATAAATCAGCGACCGAAAAGGCACCTTTCGCTACCAATGAAGCGCTATACAAGTATGCAGAAGTTAGACGTCTGCCTGAATAATATACAAATCTATGTGTATTTACGGCTTATGTTCGTGTAAACGTGCTAATAATAATCGGAATACAAGCATATTGTTCTTTATAATTACCTCTCCTTAGCGTATAATCTGAAGCGATTATGCGATTTAGAATGTTGATTGCGTAACCGTTCTTGCACATGAAATCGAGCATGATTGTTATGCATTACGTGGTGTGTGAGATTACACGCATGAAATACAATAATTATGTTTCTTTTTATAATGTATACCCATTTAAAGAGAAAAATACCGTAATCAACGTTACTCACCGCTTTTACACATCAAAAATTCTGTATAAATACACAATGTTTTGATGTAAATTTTAGGTACGCACAATTTAATGACTTACAAATTTATAAGTTTATCTCTACATCTGCAACGAATTTCGATGAAGCTGTACAGATTAAAAGGCTTGGTGTAACAACAATACAATGCATTTTATAACTGTTGAATTGCTTAATTTCTGGGTTAAACGAAGAGGTTTTGCTTATATCTGTTTCGCGCCGCAGCCAATTTAACCCCTTGAAAATGCCCTAACTTCCGAACGCAACCGTCACTCATCAGTGAGTGGACATCCAAATAGTACCTGCTCCGCTGTAGTTACCCCACCATATTCACACTGCGAATCTCCTGGGAGGGTTAATGATTCGCATAAAATATTTCCTTAAATAAATGTTATTTCCACTGTCTTTCGGAACTCCGATACGAAGGTTTAGCAGAATTGGCTCAAACACGAGATTGTGGAAAACCATTCATCCAACCTCGCAGGGGGTAGTGGACACTGATGCCTTTGATTATGCACTAAGGAGTTATTCAGCACTACGCTCCGCCCAGCTATACAACAAGGAAAGCGTTACACTGTACCCAGATGTCGCTTACAACCATTTTTCACATATTACTTATTTTAAATATTCGCATTTTATAAAATTAAGTAAAATGTATAAAATCTAAATTTTAAATTTGACACCTACATAAATAAAATGTATGTAACTGCATAGTTTTTGTAATACGAACAGATGAATTCTATCAACATACGTTAATGTCTTGTTCATCCCGTTCGCAAAACAATTCCAGCAAAACATAAATAAAACGTCAAATGAACATAGGCAAACACGAATGACAAATATAAATATTTGCAATAACGCGTCAAGAACCAGACAATACCATGCTAGATCATTATTTAAATACGCCAAAGTACATATATGTATAATATACACATACAAAAAGGTCAAATATAAATACACGTATACACAAACATACACTGCGGTGGTTTCCAGCTCGGCATTCTAATAAACAAAAGAGATAAATGGCGGTAAATGTAATTTACTTATTCCAGGGTAAAATATATATATTTTCCTCCTCTTGTATACCTTTTTTTTTATTCTTTCTTTCTCTTTATTCTGCGAGAACAACGACTACAATTCCGCACGGAAAACCCTTATATTTTTCTTACGGGACATATTTGCTCTAGCCTGGTCGCTCTAACCCATTCATTCGTCATGTTTGCATTGAGGACCGCGTTTTATATTTCACGTAAATTAAAGCGAGAAAATTGCGGCACGAATGGCCAGACGGGAGAAAGGCAAGGAAAATTTGAACTGAATAGTTACTTATTTAATAATAAATGAAAAAGGTTTTTCTTTTTAAGAAAAAGGGTGCTTATTATTTAAATATGCCTGCTGCCTATAAAATATAGCCGCTTTTTTCTTCCTCATTATTTTTACTCGCCATAAAAGCAACAGATGAAAGGGATGTGCTTCGCCACTACCATTAGGTACACAATATATCGAGGAACGTGAAGAAATTACGAAGAATAATGTTCATATTACTAAACAAAAATGTTTGGATACCGGCGTTGTTAATTACATAGGAATTTTTCAAAGAAGTTTCATGTTAGTAGTCTCCATGATTGGATTTGTGTATGATAAAGAAGAGAGAAATACAATATATCCTTCCCAATCAGAATATTTTATATTTAAGGATCGTCTTTCCTTAGTTTTACATGTTTCGGCCAAAGACCATTTGCAGAAAGTAAAAGACATCATTTACAAGGTATAGATGAAAATAAATCCGATACCATGTAAAAACATTTGACATTGAAATTGTTTGAACATGAAAATAATTACAATTTAAAATTAAAAGCAAACATCAAAAATATAAAAATCAAATTACAAAAGAGCGAAGTGTAATTTAATGTTTATATTTTGGCTGTCTACCTTTCATTTTAAATTGTATTTATTTTGATGTTCAGGCAATTTCAATGTCAGGTCAGTGACCACTATTTCAGAGCCCTTATGAAGCTAGTTTGTAAGCTCGTTGCCTGCTATGTCCTTATGACCTGGCATCCACACCAAAGTAACTTTGTTATGTTCGGCTAGGATCCTTAGGCTTTCCAAGAATCATATTATATCATATATCATTTGAAATATATATTTCAAAAAATAAGTTTTAAATAAAACAATAGCTAGCTTGTTTCTCTGACATATGTCTCCTAATTGCGCAATATTTAAACCGGGAGAATATTTATTATAACTTTTTGTGACGAGGTTTCGCATGCAATCGGTTTTTAGTCATGTTTTTTTTTTTCTTTGCATCAATATTCCCTATAGGTATAATATGTAGCTATTTTCTCGCATACGCTGGACATTTATATTATTATATGTTTCTTTTTTCGATAAAAAGGCCATAAATATAAAAATAGGACCTAATTACAAAAGCGAACGTTAAGTTATGTACAGAAACATTATGAATAGAGTTGTATGTATCTCTCGGAGTTGCAAAAAATCAACATGTGCGGCTCTCTAAAATTTTCTGTGCCTGTTATACAGGGTATTCCACGTAACTGGTTCATTAAAAGTTTATGATGTTCTATTATTTACTTATATTTGAGATTTTGACACCAGTATCTATTCGATTGGAACTATAAATCTAAAATACCTTAACCAAAATATCACTTACGGTTGACCGATGGATGGAAATGGATGTCAACGTTCTTATTCTAAATAGAATGATATAATTTTTTATTCATTTTTGGATTCTACAACTATAAATACGTCAGTTTTCATTAGCTATTTCTATAACTACATGTTGCCGTTTTTGAGTTATTTAAGTTTTTCTTTTTTTTTAGTCATAATCATTGCATCATTGAGAAATTAATATCTCGGTTAATACTGCAAGTAGAGACTCCAAATTTGCTATGTTATGAATGTAGATATAGCTCTAAGAAACGGTAAGCACACTTTACATTCTAACATACAGAGTGTTCAAAACTGAGGAACAAAGTGACATATTTTCAAATGCAGAAAACTCACTTTTTTAAATAGAACATCCTGTATTTTAATTCGGAATTAGGAAGTACATATCATCTCCTATTGCTTTATATATACCTATCTTTAATAGATTTTGAGATATGAGCGACTTTTTGTTAAACAGACTAAGTATTCTTTTTTTTTTAAATAGAACATCCTGTATTTTAATTCGGAATTAAGAAGTAAATATCATCCCCTATCACTTTATATCAGCATTCTCTATACCTATCTTTAATAGATTTTGAGATATGAACGACTTTTTGTTAAACAGACTAAGTAGCCCTATCTTTGCGTGTTTGTGGCTGGCTCTGAATGGGATTAATGTCAAATTCATTAACCAACCAAAAGTGTTTATGTATATCAGTGTAATTACACTTTCGTACAACGCAATATTAATAGAAATGACTACTGGAACAGACATTCTTGTATGGTTATTCAAAAATAATACATGAATTTGACTTGAATCCATTTCAGAGCCAGCTACAAATATTTAAAGATAGGGCTACTTAGTCTGTTTAATAAAAAGTCGCTCATATCTCAAAATCTATTAAAGATAGGTATAGGGAATGCTGATATAAAGTGATAGGGGATAATATTTACTTCCTAGTTCCGAATTAAAATACAGGGTTTTCTATTTAAAAAAATTGAGTTTTCTGCATTTGAAAATAGGTCACTTTGTTCCTCAGTTTTGAACACCCTGTATGTTAGAATGTAAAGTGAGCTTACCGTTTGTTATAGAATCCAAAAATCAATTAAAAATTATATCATTCTATTTAAAATAACAAAGTTGACATCCATTTCCGGTCAACCGAAAATGATATTTTGGTTAAGGTATTTTGCATTTATAGTTCCAATCGAACAGATACTGCTGCCAAAATCTCAAATATAAGTAAATAATAGAACATCATAAACTTTTAATGAACCAGTTACGTGGAATACCTGTATACGTTTACATGCAACATACATATTTCCTTTATAGGCAAAGTATTGGTCCATTTTCTATACTATAGACTATGGTTATATAAGCCAGGGTATCGAATATCAGCTACCCACAGCCTCTTCGAATATTCTCAATATCGCTCCGCTACAATAAGACACCTATCCTTTAAGAGCTGAAGTTACAGCTAATAGTCAATTTTACCACACTATTTTACATGAATATTTTGGCAGCCAGCTAAACGATCGAGTGGCATTACCCCCCTTCCTCCCCCCTTAAAGCAGACTCTTAAACGCGGACATTGAAGTACATAAAGGCGATGTTTCCTTCCGAAATTTATATAAAGAACATTTGTCACAGAGGGAAGTACAATCTCGAGTCAAAATGGCCGCTATCCCTTATCTGCTGTCATTTACTACGTTAAACCTACTGCTGTGTACTGATTGTACAAAATAAACTTGCAAAAAATGAAATTAAAAAAAAAATGAAAATGAAAAATTAAATTAGCTAGCTCAACGGATAAAAATTTAAAAGGACGCAAAAGAACAATTAATCTCAGAGTTACCCTCGCAAATTGAAACTTGAATCTAACCACGACAAGTAAATTGTGGGTGAAAGAAATCTTACTTTCTTAAATACCTCAATAATTGAAAAGGTTTAATCAAAAATAAAAGAACAGAATTTTGAATGACGTTAAATAACAATCAAGAATTTTATTAAATAAAAAAAAAGAAAAAAAAATAGTGTTAATTACAAATTTTTGCAGAAAAAAAACCCTAGTTAAATCAAAAACTGCTCATGATTCTAAATTACAATAGGACAATGCTATTTCCTATATCAAAGCAAAAGATTAACTTATTCAGGAAGATAATTCTTATATATCAACTCAATCCACGTGGTTTCAAATTAAAACAAACTAAAATTAAACGTGGACAATTTCTAGTAAATAACAAGAATGAAAACTAATAGCAAGCACAAAGCTTCTATTCACCCAACCCGAGGTAATTAATAATTAAAAACAAATCAGCAAAATTTAAAAACGAAAAACTAATTCTTTAAACTAAAATATCTTCTCGAACAAAAATAATAAATGATCTTATATCTATAATGTGCACACATCAATATACTAACAATTATTATCAAGCAAATTCCTTGATGGACAAGAATTTTCAATTTATGCGAATCAAATTTCTATATCAAAAGTATTAACAAAATGGCATCAATGAATTTTAAAAAACATGTACTCACACGCTAACGTCTACCAAGGAACTGAGTGACAAGGTTAAACAGTCGTATACATACACAAATCCTACTCTCGACTACGTGCAACGCAGCCACACAACTCACCGAAGAAAACTACCAGAATTGAACAACATGAGCAAATAAAAGATATATTAAAGAGTGAAATATTTTTAAAAAACTTAACACTAAATTAAATAAATTATACAATTACCTCATAACTAAAATTAAAAGAACATAGGACAGAGAAAATAAGTTTCGTGGTTAAAGTATGTTACCTTTTGGGCGTATACTGCGTGGTTTTTATATCCAATCGCAACACTATTATGTAAAATTACTAACGAGTTACTAAGAAACATAAAATCACTTCTAGTTATGCCAAACTTGTTCCTCGACATGGGTACTATTAAATGGCATGATGTGAATTTCCTTTCTCTGAAAGTAAAAGCGCTCAACAATTACCAGTCTTACCCAGTGTTCATGGCGATCATACTTTTACACCTCTGGAAATGTTACATGGAGATGGGTGCCAGGTCACTCTGGGATCAAAGGCAGCGAGCCGTTCTTAGGTCCAAAAACCGACGTGTGGTAGCTCATATGGTAGCATCCAACGTTTGTCAAGTCCCAACTTGCTGCTAGGCACTGCTTCTTTTGGAATGGACTTGTCGGCGCAAGACACTGTAAATCTCTAGGGCTTCATCCGAATGAGGAAATACTCCCTGAGGCAGTCTTTATGAGCAGGGACAGATTGAGATTACTCACAGGAATCTTGACTGGGCACTGCGCACTTAATAAATACGTGTTTCGCATGGGGCTGGCGAACTGTCCCCTGTACAGAAAGTGTGGAAGTGTGGAGGAAACTCCTGCTCGCTTTGTTGTCAATTCTCCGGCAGTGGACGGGGAGAGGCAGACGCACTTTGGGGTCGATCGGTTGGAGGAACCCAAAGTCGCCAAGTTGCAGATAGGCTGCAAAGTGACTGAGATGGCTAAAGTTGACATGGGGGCACAAGACACAGTCATTCTGGCCAAGTTGCCTTCTTTAGTTACACCCACCATGGGAGCAATTATAACATTCCCTTCATTTTCTCACTAATTGTAAGTACTAATACCAAGCAATAACCTATATTAACTGGAGAAGAGATAATCATTTGGCGAATAAGATTATCTGTGGCAAAGTTTTGAATTACAACCTTAGTTGCTTGTTTCTTTATCAATTTTCCAATTTAATCAACCAAAAAAAAATACTTACCTTAAGTATTGATCTTCAACATTCTCCCGTCTTATTGTGTTAATAAAAAGCCAACAAAAGCTTCAATTCCACATCTGGTCACTGAGCCGTGTATCCAGAGATCGATTGGAATTTTCAGCCGGTAATTTAATAATGGCGATCGGTTCCCTTCTTTCGCGGAGCGAATTATCGGAAAAATAATCCGCCGTATACTCGGCAAGGTTCCATTTCCCGACACTAATAAAAGTAAACAATAATAGCCTTAGACGTTCGCTCACTTCGCGGATAGATCCCCCAGGTTCCTCGCCAGCAAAAATGTTGTTCTACCGACATCTTTAGCCGTCAATTGGCCACGATGCATTAAACATCCGAGTTGGCAGGCCTCTCTGTAATGCAACGCGATATCCCCAGGATCGGTTAGCGCACCAAGTTTATTGCCATGCGGAAAAATATTACAGATAGTAGACCGGTCGCGGTAGCCTTGAAATTACCCGTCGATGCGCTGGTATTCGTTTTGTGTATAGACCAATAATATTAACTTTCCTCAGCGAGACCCCAGACAGACGTGAATTATTCGTGAAATACGTTTAAAATGTTTATCGAGTCTTAGTCCATTAAAAGAACGAGGCGAGTCGTATTTTGACAACATATCGGAACCTGAGACGCAAACAGAAATTCTTTTTCGTCCTGATGACTTATCTGATGGTAAAAGGAGAAATATAATTCCGGTCTGGCGCAATGCCAATGGAAGCAGTAGTTTTTCACGGACGTAACGATCGGTAAGAATATTATCGAAGCCTTTCATCACGCTAACGTTCACTTACAGTTTATTACTTATTGAAAGCAAACGTAGCGTAGAAAATGCCTGAAGTGAACGGAGAAACTAAAATAGTAGTAATAAATGGCTGTGAATATATATCAGAGGAATTTAATTAATAATCTATCATATACACACAGAATATTATAGATTCGCTGTTGTCTGAGGTATGTTAACCTTATCAAAAGAAAGTTAACTATCAGGTAGCATTAGCATGTTACTATAGACCTAAAATTGTGATTGTAGCAATCGTATACAAATGAACGAATTTCAAGACATCAAAGGCTAGCCCTAATCTTATTGAATGTGCTGTTAAGCCTTTGTATTAACAAGATAGTACTTATGACGCAAAACATCGACCAACCAATTGCTTTCAAAAGGGCAAAACTCGATCCAGGATCTCTTTACAACATTTACCTTTACGACTGTATTCGCATCCACCATATTTCATAACATGAGTTAAACACAGAAATTGCTTTCATAAAAGAGATTATTTTTTTGGTTTGTTTCTTTTGTTAGTAATTTTTCATTTTGGTGATTGCTTGGTTACAGATATCTCTTAATAGTTGCTAAGTTAGTACAATAAGGTCGGGTCCTTCAACAAGTTATACAAAAAATCGACTGAAAGGGAGACTTTTCAGTACTCTGATTTCAATGAGCTATCGAATACAGAATCAGCTATGGAAGTAATGGAATTTTAATTTTATATATTTTTTAGCAACTTCAACTTTACCTATGATTTTATAACTCATTTTAGTAATTTTTTTGATAGTTGTCTAATGAAGTTATTAGAACTACTATTACTACTTTAGAATTAATCTGTTGCTTTTATATCAGCTTGTCACATCATCTAACGTGTATACAATAATTTCAGCATTCACTATTGCCCTTATATCATTCGTAAATGATTTAGATGATACTCATTTTTGTAGTAATGAATTTACTATTCCAAAATGATGCCAACCATCACACATCTAATGCTGATACAGTATATTGAATAATGACACCGCAGATTGAAAAATAAAAAAAATATGGTGTCCATCGAATCCCATCATTGAATGCATCGAAGGTTTCATATCTGATTTCTAAGCCAAATGTCTTTCAATATTGAACTTAAAAAGATATTATTTGTGTACCACACAAAATTTTTGTTTGCTATCCTTCACATATAATTACTTCACGAGGTCAACTCAAACCATCCAGGACACATATTACATGTATCCTAGACTATCAACCATAAAGTGAACTAAAGAAGAGGACCTTGGAAGTTTACTAAAATAAATATTTACAATTTAGTAGTAAATTCTAGTAATAAAAATGTTTATTTTATTTACGTTAATAAACTGAATTCAATTTTCGTGGAAAGAAAACGAAGTATCTATTTTCATTTCCTGCTTGACATTTATTCGATATAGTTATTGCATCCACTTAGGTTTTTATCGTCATTTGCCGCTCTCTCCCCTTTGCTTATATATCGGGACTAATATCGGAGTTCGCCTGATTTCCCTAATTCCGTCGTCGGAGCACATAAAGCGGCCGACATCAATTCGAAAGGAACTGCGCGCGACCATAAATAACACGGAGTAAGGGAGGAAAACTTAAGGTTATTTAGGCTTTTTCAACGTTCGTCCCCGTTCGAAGTTATCAGGCGAAGGGAAGTGTACGAATCTTCGCAGATTCGCCTACGAACTGCCTGCAGCACACGCACTATCAATCGAATCAGTGTTTGGGAAAAGCTATTAGTCCATTGGGGGGAAAATTCTTTGGGACCGAGCGACGAAATTTAGGAGTTTTTCCACTGTCGATTGTCGCAGAAAGTGGCCTAGGTTTTCTCTCTGGTTATTGAGTGCGGTTTGGCGATTGAAAGAGAAACTGGGCGAGTGTGGTGTCTCAATGGAATGTTTTATACACACACGTGTGAACAAATAGAACGGCCTACAGAAAAGATTTATTGCATTTAATATGTTCTGTGCTAAAGATGCAGTAACATAGTATATACGTCTAAATAGTGTTATATGATATATAGTATTGAAGATTTTGCAATTGTTGGGTTGTCAACAATTTTTTTTTGTATTATTCAAAAAGGGAAGTTCTCTAATACTGTTAACTACGAGATTGGTATGTTTAAAGAAAAAGAACTTGAATTATATAATTTTTAAAAACTAGTATAACGTCGCAATACGCAATTATTTTAATTAAAACAAAAAAGTTAACGTTCTATTATTTAATAAAAATTAACGGCTTCATCTTCGCCGATTTTAGAATCTGTATTTCCGTCCTCCAATAAATGTGTCAAGTTTTCAATTGTTGAATTATATTTGTTTGATTCGAATTACATTTACACTTTATTTATGAAAAACTAAATAATTGCAAATCATCAAGTCCGTGTTCTACCTGAACGTACTACACGAGTCTACCTATTCAAACGTTTCTACTCTAACTAAATAATTTTTCTATGAATGTTAATAACAAAAAATATAATACAGTCAAGAACCTTACTCTGGAAGGATCTGAGAAGAAGTCCCAAGCCTTGTTACTGATAGGCTGCAAATTATTATTATGCTTCTGAACGCTGAAGAAGCAGCTTTCAGTAGTGTTGTAAATATTCGAATGATTTCAATCGGAAGGCTATCATATTCCGATTCCATATTCTACCCGACATACTTGTATAAATTGTACGGATGATTTTAATAATTGGAATAACCGAATTGGAATAATAAAAAAAAAAGGCTGTACATCGTGGGGAAGGATAAATGTTTGTTTTTAAATGTAATTTAAGTGATTTACAAGTAGGTTTCGCTGTGGAAACTCACAACACTAGCCTCCACGTTTCCTTAATTCTGACAGCCATGTCGTCTTCACGTAGCTACTCCCTTTTTCACACATCATGAATTAGAAGTTGAAACAGGAAGGAAGTGATGACCTAAAAACAAACAAAACAACAGCAGTACCTATTCAATAGTAATTAAATTAGGGTGATTTTCATAATGTCACTTTAAAGCTTTAAAGTCACTTTAATTTAAAGGTTGTCATAAATAATACACAGACTTTTGTTAAAGTGCTAAAGTGACATTTATTATGAAATCCGATTTATATTTTAAATATTTGTTCATATACCCTAACTAACCGTGCTAAAACTATAATTTAACACTAATTCCGACCACTAAAGAGCATAAAATATTCATTCATAAATACGTACTACCCTGCTAACTATCCGAATATCATGCCGTAACCTATCTAGTTCTTTAGCAGCATTACTAAAAAATTGCCACCATTCGACCGATTCATTATCTCTAATATCTTTTTTGCTTCGCGGCCAAATTAACCACTTAGCTAATGCCCTAATGCCTTCCGTACGCGACATCCACTCATCAGTGACATGCCCCGCTGTATCTACCTCACCACATTCACAATACGAATCATTAACCCTCCCAATTCTACATAAATATGATTTAAAATTATCGCGACCTGATATTAATTCCACCGCCTAATACGACAAATATCCCAAAACGTGCAACGTTGCCGAATTATATTTACCCCAGTTCTATGTATTTTAACCGGATAACCGGTTAATCGCTTATAAATACAAGACGGTTATGAATTACAAGCAAAATGATGACTCAATTAAATAGAAGGTAAATCGAGCACTGTGAGATATACTGATAATTAACAGGAAATACCAATAAACTTCGGTCTCACAAATTCTTTAATCTTGAAAAACACAATGTACATTTCGTTAGCTAGGCTAACATCTTCAGGTGTACAAGTGTATTGTCAAATACTAAATGCGTAAATATAGTAAGTATATCCTAGGCTACAAAAATTAATCAACAGGACTACTATATTCAATAAATTCTAAATATTTGTAATTGAGGGGTACAATCTTAGTCCGGTTTTTCAAAATTCTAATACTTTAAGAAATAAATTAAAATTTAATATTGAAATTATTGATTTTAAAAAATGTTCTGGGATTTATAAGATCAAATGCGGTGTTTGTAATAAAGTATATATAGGCCAAACAAAGAGGAATGCGGAGATTAGATTTAAAGACATTTATATCATATTAAGAATCCAAATGGCCGATAAATCCGCTTTGGCGTATCATTTTATTAATACAGGACATACTTTTTCAATTGATGATTTAGAATTAATTAAGTCTTTAAATTGTAAGAATCTTAATATGTGGGAAGCTATTTATATGAAAAAACATATTAATAGCTTGCTCAATACTGATTTAACACCCCTCAATTACAAATATTTAGAATTTATTGAATATAGTAGTCCTGTTGATTAATTTTTGTAGCCTAGGATATACTTACTATATTTACGCATTTAGTATTTGACAATACACTTGTACACCTGAAGATGTTAGCCTAGCTAACGAAATGTACATTGTGTTTTTCAAGATTAAAGAATTTGTGAGACCGAAGTTTATTGGTATTTCCTGTTAATTAAAATGATGACTGGTTAACGGGTCACGATTCAATTCAGTTGAGCCAGTTGAGTATACAAGTTGTTCAAGAATGCAATGTAAATGCTTATAACTAACAACTCATGAAATGAATAAAATTAACTGTTGATAGTGCTCCTAATCAAAATCTTTGTACAGAATAACATACTTGCGATCCTTTGAATGGACGTAAGTTTTGCTGTAACTCTAGCTTGTTGCACCTCTTGACACCAAGCTATTGCTCCATAGGTTATGGTTGGATGTACTACCATATCATAGAGCCAATAGACTAGCTTTAGACATCGCCCCCAAAATTTCCCATATGCCCTTCGGTTTTTTTTCGTAAGCATAGCCTTGATTTGTAAGTGATCTTTTCCAATTGCAGATTCTAGAATGGTGTCTTATCAAATAAGATGCCTACATATTTTACACTATCTGCAATATGAAAGCTGTATACCTTGAACAGTGATACTTCCCACTATAAGTGTTCTACTCTCCTCTTCCTGATAAACGCTACTACTGTGGCTTAACTTGTTGGAGGGCTGAGGAAATTCTTTCCTGTTATGACTAGATTGATTAATAGTTTTATGTATGGAAATATATGGCTTATCTATAAATACACGGGATATTTAAAGAGAAAGGCTGTTTATTTTACTTTTGTATGGTGTAGGAGAGACTGTGATTGATTGTAGCAGGAGTAGGTAGTTGCAGCTAAACAGAAAACGCCATGTTAAGGTTAGGAAGTGGCAAATCGGCATCGGCCGATGGTGGTGTGGTCATTTGGTTATTAATATAGCGTTCTCTGTTTAGTCTTCGTTGCCGCTGTTATTACCTACCCCTGTCACGACCCCCTAGCTCCCCCACATAAAAAAGCACTAATGAAATGCTTAAACTCTTTAAAAGGTACCTACATGATCTTTTATTTAAATCAAAAAATCCCATAACCATACTATACTATGAATTAAAATAACTATAATAAATTTTCATGAAAGCTTCTTGTTGGTTATATAAAATTTTAACGTAATATACATAAATATAGTGCACTTAATCTTTTGCAACTCATCATGATAACTTCATATACGAATAAAGAACTCTGGGTATGCTTACTCTCATTCGTCACGAGGGTTCAACGCCCATCAGCACGGATACCTTCCGTTCCATTAAGCACCGGGAAAGCTGGTGAACCACCCCAGCGGGAGTCCCGCAAGAAAATGAATTATCACCCTCTCGCATTTCCAGTCTTTGAGCGAGTCCTTCGAACGTCCGACGTTACTGAAAGTAGAAAAGCTTCAAAGATGTGTTAATACATCCGAGAGCTGCATCCGTAATCATCTCCTCTTGAATAATGCCACAGGCGAGCTGCATTTCCCGAAGAGCGAAAGCGCGGCGTCCTTTCTGATGCGTTATTACAAAGTTGTAAGTGCGCTACGTGTTTATTACTTTTTCGATTTGTATGTTTTTCCTATTGTGCAACTAGGAATTATGTGCAGAAGGTTGATATTTTCACGAGAAGTAAATATTTCACTAGTGTACAGCCATTTTGTCCAGAAGATGCGACTGTTGTTTTCGTATGTACTTTGCTTCATTAATCTTGAAAATTGAATTAAAAATTTTTTTATGGTACGTTTCTCAGACCTATTAACTATTTTTTTCTTGTCATAGTATCGCCATCGATTCTGTTAATTTTAGTAACCTCACTCAGGTACAGATGGCTGATATGTCGAACATAAATTGTTGGCAGCAAAATTGCAGCATCAAAATATTAAGCTAGCGCTAGACGAATTAAGAATTATTCATCAGAATGTTCAGTCGTTAAGTAATAAATTTTCTTGCGATATAGATGCTGCGGTTGTATGCTTTACTGAACATTGATTGAAGCCCAGCAAACTTAAACATATAATACCAGGTTACCAAATACAAGCCTTTTTTGTCGACGTTCTGTAAAAAACAGGTGGCAATGTTAAGACCATTGCAATTTCTTGTAAAGTAAATCGCAGCTTTAATTTTCAAAGTGTAGGTCTTGTGTCTTATTATAAGTGTAGGGAATTTAAAATTTGTAATAAACGACAATTACTTTCCATAATAAGTCAACAGATACTTACTCATTATACATCACCAAATTCAGATGTCAAATTCTTTTTCCAGAGATGAAATGAAGTTCTTTACAAATTATGTAAAACCAATAATGCAGTACTTATTGCGTGTAGTAATCTTAATATCGATTTACAAAAAAAAATCTTACCAAAAATCTGAATTGCTTAATTTATTTACATACGTTGCGTTGTATGGTATACAGAGTTTATTAAATGACCCAAGGAGAATCTAGAATAACTGCGCCATCCAAATAAATTATATTTGTTGTAATATTATGTCTGACTTTAGAGTACACTAAAAGAAAAAAAATATCCGAGCATGCAAGTCTGAGCGAGCAAGCGAGAAAAAATCGATTGCTGGTAAGAAAAGGGGCCTGATATATTCTCTCTCACTCGGCTTGCATCATTCGGTTACGATTTTCTTCAAGTCTACCATGAACATAAATATGAAAAATGTTTTTCCGACCAAAATTATAATTCATATGCAATTACTGTTGTTAAGGAAAATTGGATTCTGCTGCAGGTGTGAATAAGGCCTATTAACTGATACATTGATGCATCTTATCAACATTTAGTTTTAATAAATGAATCATAAATCCCTGTCATAAGGCGTATTTTCAACCTGCTTCAAAACAGGTAAAATTATTCGTGTTCTTAAGGAAGGTACTTCAGGGTGCATGCGTATTTATAAGTCAATGGCAAACTTATCAACTGTATGTAAAATCATTGAAAGGATGATTTTTTAATGAATAGAGTATGCGTTTTGTTGTGTAATTACAAAATAGTTCATTTTGAACAGCATAGTATCCGAAAACGCTTATGCATTAAAACTGCTGTGCTCTAGTTTATTGATCAAGTTTTGCAAAATTTGGATGAAAATATTGAAACAATTGGTATATTTATACTCTTTAGCAGAACATTCGGTTTAGTTAAGCTTTAATTTCCGCTTTAAAAAATGCTTGCTTATAACTTGTGAGGTGTCATTCGCAAATGATTCTCGTCGTTTCTTGATGATCGACAGCGGATAGTGGAAGTAGCCGACGCGATATCCTATCCATTACATGTTCATGATATCCTACTAGTATGCTTGCTTCCAATCTAGAATGGTGTATGCAATTATTATTGAGGAGCTGATTCGAAACAGCAGTTAGTTTTTCGTATTGAAAAGCGTTATCTACGTAATATTGTTGGTGTTTCCTCTAAGAACTCTTGTTGTTCCTTGTTCAGGAAATTCTAGATGCTTACATTGCCGTGTTTTAAACTTTACACGCATTATGTATTATTAACAAAAATATTAATAAACTTCCTCGCAACAACCTCCACTATTACTATCCGACCAGACATGGCATTGACCTGCAAATATATTAGAATAACTCCATTTGCGTCGGTATTCACTTATACCCCACTTCCCCTTGAACATCCGTAATAGGATGTGGTTTGTCCATGACGGGTGTCCGGCACACTATGGAAGAGTGGTAACCGACTTTTTGAACACTGCGTTTCCAAACCTCTGCATAGGGCGGAATGGAGTTGTCGCATGGCCCCCGCGCTCGCCAAACCTAACCTCTCTCGACTTTTTTCCTGTGGGGCAATGTTAAGACCATCGTTTATGGACAAGAGAAGCCGGCTACCAAAGAAGAACTGGTAGGTAAAATCCATCGGGCATTTCAGGAAGTTCGTGGAAACATGGAAAATATCAACTGGATAGGAGGACTGAGTCAAAGAGCAGAGTTGTGTTTGGCAGTCCTCGGTCGCCATTTTGAGCAGCTTTAAATGTTTACGGCATTATTTGTTTATTAAAATCATTAAAACTTAACCATTTCTGCTTATTATTGTAGAGGCAAAACTGTAATTTAAGTTAATCGTTCTTTAGCAACCATTTCATGCTGAAATTCGAGCCAAATGTGTCCATGATTCATCTAAATTACCGTAACCAGTGACTTTCAGTGTTTTTGACCACCCATATCTCGAAAACGGTTGAGAATTGGACCTATGCTAACTGGAAGTGCTTTGTTAATTTTGATACAAGGAATAACCCTATGAAGTTATGCAACTCAACGGGGAGACACCCTGTATAATAGGCTGCCTCTACTGCGTTTTAAAATGAAATATATTTATATTAATTTACAGAGTTATAGTTACTTATTGCTTTAATTTTATCCATGAAAATGCATCTCTCTATACGTAAGTATGCAGCCATAACAACGTCATGCGTAGCTCCTCTTCTGTCCCACAAAAATGTGTTTTAATAATATTGAAAGGAGATAACCCTATTTTCCCCAGATTATTTCTGCTATGTTACGCTTATTTTTTTACTTTAAAATAAAAATCCTGATTGTATACATTTTTTGCAATATACCTGAATTTGGTGCTTTTAATAATTGTTGCATAATTGTTTCAGGTAAGACTCCTTTGGATTAAAAAAAACAATAGCCCATGAAATAAATTCGGAAGTGGTAAGTTTGACAACATTTTCTTTTATTTGCAAATAAAATATTCCCAACAACAAATGCCAAAAATTTTACTAAAGCAAAACATCGGTTTTCTTAAATATAACATTAAGTAAGTAATCTGCGACATACTTGATTACGCTGTATAGAAAATAATACGGAACCAAATATAATGCGAGGTATTTTTACATATGCGATTTTTTATCTCGATTTTAAATTCAATTACGAATTAAAAGCACATGTAAATCCCGGTTTCCATTGCACGGCTCCAAAACAACCGCCTGTATCCTACAACCTCCGGCCATTTCATTTCCACATCAACTTTTTTTTTCTGTTTATGAAAACATCAACGCCTCCTCCATCCTTTTAATAAAGTCTTCTCCGCATCGGAATGTTTCGAATTGCGGAACGAGGACAGAAGCAAACATGAATCCACGGTATGGGAGGAGGAAGGAAAGTGTTCCGAATGATCCATTAAAAAATCATCTCCCGAGAGATTTTTTTTAGATACAAAGGATAATAGCGCAGCCAGCATTGATGGAAAGGAGATGATGTGAATATATATGGTATATATATATATATATATATATATATATATATATATATATATGGTATATCTAAGGTTCTCGCGGGTATAACATATAAATTCACCTTCTCGGTCACTCCGCGTGTTTTCCTCCGAGCGAGGATTAGTTGGACGTTTCGGTGGCATCACAGCTACCTTTTTCGACTTCTAGTCACTACTGGCGTTCGAAGACTATTTGACATGTTTATGCGTTGCCGTGTAAGTATCCCTGGTTGCCGGCTGCCATGTGCTATTGGCTCAGGTGACTGACCAATTACTTCTGGCATCTGTTGTTCCTGTAGTGGATGACCGACGACCATTTGGTTTGTAACAGATCTACTGTTTTGTGCAGGACTGGTAGGTTTACGAATACACTTATGTTGCAAGGCACTCTTCCAAGCGACAGGTAAATGTAGCGCATCATCTCGTTTATTTAGGCATTCTGGCCGTTTTTCAATTTCAATTGCTTCCCTAAGAGTTCTTGGTTTTAATTTTCAATATTAGCAATTGTCCTAGTTCCATCGAAATTGATCTTATGGCCAGTTAATAACGAATGTTGTGCTAGAGAAGAGTTAAACGCTTTCTGTTTTACCGCGATTTTATGTTCTTCTCTGCGAACATTTATCCTCCTGTTAGTTTGTCCAATGTAAGAAGAAGAACACTCACCACAAGGAATTTCATAAACGCCTTGATTTTCTAGAGGAATACTTTCTTTAGGAGATTTTAGCACTTGGCCAATTTTTTCTCCGGTGGTAAATACTGCTTGAATGCCGTGTCTTTTTAATATTCTACCAATTACGTCAGTTGTACCCTTTACATAAGGAATTATAACTTTGCCTACATATTCTGTTCTTTCTCTTGATTTGTTTTTCTTATTTAGGACTCGTGTTATGGATTTATTGTTAAATCCATTTGAAATTAAAGCGTCTCTGACGTTTTTTACTTCTAAATTTCTGTGTTCTTCATCGGTAAGTTTCACTGATCTCGATACTAATGTATTAATGACCGCTTGGAGTTGCGCTGGATGGTGATGTGACTTAGCATTTAGGTATCTGTTTGTGTGTGTCGGTTTTCGATATACCGTATGTCTAAAGTACCATCCTGTTTTTTCTTGACTAGTATATCTAGAAAAGAAAGCTGACCATTGTGTTCTTTTTCCATTGAAATTTGATTTTTGGATGTATGTTGTTTAAATGGGCCAAGAAATTTTGTAGTTCTTCTTCTCCATGGGGCCAAATTACAAAATACAAACCGCCAGAATATATCATTAATCTAGCGAACCACTGTTTCAAAAATACTTATTTTATATATAAAGTCGGCGCTATAACAAGTTTGAAGGTGCTCCCATGGGCTCACCGTTTCTCCTGCTTTAGCAAATTTATTTATGGAAAATTTCGAGGTAGTCGCTTTACAAACAACTCAAAAAAAGCCGAAGCTGTGGTTAAGGTATGTAGATGATACTTTTGTAATTTGGCCCCATGGAGAAGAAGAACTAAAAATTCTTGGCCCATTTAAACAACATACATCCAAAAATCAAATTTACAATGGAAAAAGAACACAATGGTCAGCTTTCTTTTCTAGATATACTAGTCAAGAAAAAACAGGATGGTACTTTAGGACATACGGTATATCGAAAACCGACACACACAAACAGATACCTAAATGCTAAGTCACATCACCATCCAGCGCAACTCCAAGCGGTCATTAATACATTAGTATCGAGATCAGTGAAACTTACCGATGAAGAACACAGAAATTTAGAAGTAAAAAACGTCAGAGACGCTTTAATTTCAAATGGATTTAACAATAAATCCATAACACGAGTCCTAAATAAGAAAAACAAATCAAGAGAAAGAACAGAATATGTAGGCAAAGTTATAATTCCTTATGTAAAGGGTACAACTGACGTAATTGGTAGAATATTAAAAAGACACGGCATTCAAGCAGTATTTACCACCGGAGAAAAAATTGGCCAAGTGCTAAAATCTCCTAAAGAAAGTATTCCTCTAGAAAATCAAGGCGTTTATGAAATTCCTTGTGGTGAGTGTTCTTCTTCTTACATTGGACAAACTAACAGGAGGATAAATGTTCGCAGAGAAGAACATAAAATCGCGGTAAAACAGAAAGCGTTTAACTCTTCTTCTAGCACAACATTCGTTATTAACTGGCCTAAGATCAATTTCGATGGAACTAGGACAATTGCTAATATTGAAAATTTAAAACCAAGAACTCTTAGGAAGCAATTGAAAATGTGAAAAACGGCCAGAATGCCTAAATAAACGAGATGATGCGCTACATTTACTGTCGCTTGGAAGAGTGCCTTGCAACATAAGTGTATTCGTAAACTACAGTCCTGCACAAAACAGTAGATCTCGTTCACAAACCAAATGGTCGTCGTCATACCACTACAGGAACAACAGATGCCAGAAGTAATTGGTCAGTCACCTGAGCCAATAGCACATGGCAGCCGGCAACCAGGGATACTTACACGGCAACGCATAAACATGTCAAATAGTCTTCGAACGCCAGTAGTGACTAGAAGTCAAAAAGTAGCTGTGATGAACCCGAAACGTCCACAATCCTTCGCTCGAGGAAAAACGTCGTAGTGACCGAGAAGTGATATTATATTTAAGAGCCGCGAACTTAGATATCCATATAAGTAATATATAAAAGATATTATAATATATATAATACATATTATATTCACATCATCTCCTTTCCATCAATGCTGGCTGCCTATTACCTTTGTATCTAAAAAAAATCTCTCGGGAATGATTTTTAATGGATCAGTCGACACTTTCCTTCACTCCCTCTAACCCGTGATTTCATTGTTTCTTCGTCTCGTTCCGCAATCGAACATCCGATGCGGAGAAGACTTATAAAAGTATGAGGGCGTTGATTTTCATAAAACAAAAAAAAACAGTTGAGTGGAAATAAATGGCGGAGGTTAGATCAGGCGGTGTTTTGGACCCGTGCAATGAAACCGGATTTACATTCTTTAAATTCTAATTGAATTAAAATCGCGATTAAAAAATCGCATATGTTAAAAAATACCTCGCATTATATTTTGGTTCCGTATTATTTTCTATACAGCGTAATCAGTCATGTCGCAGATTTACTTACTTTAATGTTATTGTTATAGAAAACCGATGTTTTGCTTTAGAAAATTTTGGCATTGTGTTGTTGGAAATTTTATTGCAAATAAAAGAACAATGTTGCAAACTACCACTTTCCGAATATTTCATGGCTAATTGTTTTAATCCCAAAAGGAGTCTTTACCTGAAACAATTATGCAACAATTTATTTAAAAGCACAAATTCAAGTATATTGCAAAAAAATGTAACAATCAGGATTTTTATTGTTAAGTAAAAAAATGAAAGCGTAAGCTAGCAGAAATAATCTGGCGGAAAAGTAGGTTATCTCCTTTCAATATTATTAAACACTTATTTTGTGGGACAGAAGAGGAGCTACGCATGACGTTGTTATGGCTGCATATTACTATAGAGAGATGCATTTCATGATAAATAAAGCAATAAGTAACTATTAACCCTGTAAATTAATATAAATATATCATCTAAAATAAAAACCATAAGCACCTAATTAACGGGTGTCTCCCCGTTATGTGCATAACTTCATAGGGTTTTTCCTTGTATCAAAATTAACAAAGCCTTTCCAGTTAGCATAGGTCCCAATTCTCAACCGTTTTCGAGAATTGGTGCTCAAAAACACTGAAACACTGGTTAACGGTAATTTAGATGAAATCCATGACTCATTGTCTCAAATCAGCAGAAAGGTGCAAAGAACGATAACCTTAAATTACAGTTTGCCTCTACAATACATACGAATGTTATTTAAATGATTTTAATAAAAATAATGCGAAAATTTAAAGCTCTCAAATGGGACGAGGACGCAAACACAAGCTGGCTCTTGACTCAGTCTCCATCCAGTGATATTTTCCATGTTTCCACAAACTTCCTGAATGCCGATGGATTTTACCTACCAGTTCTCTTTGGTAGCGGCGTTCTCTTGTCCATAAACGATGGTCTTAAACATTGCCCAAAAGGAAAAAAGTCGAGAGAGGTTAGGTTTGGCGAGCGCGGGGGCCATGCGACAACTCCATTCCGCCTATGCAGAGGTTTGCGAAACCAGTGTTCAAAAAGTCGGTTACAACTCTTACATAGTGTGCCGACACCGTCATGGACAAACCACATCTCTTACGGATGTTCAAGGGGAAGTGGGTAATAAGTGAATACCGACGCAAATGGAGTTATTCTAATATATTTGCAGGTCAATGCCATGTCTGGTCGGATAGTAAATAGGGGAGGTTGTTGCGAGGAAGTTTATTAATATTTTTGTTAATAATCATCAATGCGTGTAGTTTAAAAACACGCAATGAAGCTCTAGAATTTCCTGAACAAGGAACAAAAGAGTTCTTAGAGAAACACCAACAATATTACGTAGATAAGCTCTTTCAATACGAAAAACTAACTGCTGTTCGAATCACTCCTCAACTAATATATGCATCACCATTCTAGATTGGAAGCAAGCAACAAAGTAGGATATCATGAACATGTAATGGATGGATATCGCGTCGGCTACTTCCACTATCGCTGTCGATCATCAGAAAGACGAAGAATCATTTGCGAATACAACTCACAAGTTATAAGAACGCATTTTTTAAAGCGGAAATAAAAGCTTAACTAAACGAATGTTCTGCTAAAGACATATAAATAATACGCAATTGTTTCAATATTTTCATCCAAATTTTGCAAAACTTGATCAAAAACTAGAGCAAGCAGTTTAAATGCATAAGCGCTTTCGGAATCAATGCTGTTAAAAATGAACTATTTGTAATAAACAACAAAACGCATACTCTATTCATTAAAAATCATCCTTTCAATGATTTTACATACAGTTGATAAGTTTGCCATTGACTTTATAAATACGCATGCCCCAAGTACCTTTCTTAAGAACACGAATAATTTTACCTGTTTTGAAGCAGGTTGAAAATACGCCTTATGACAGGGATTTATGATTCATTTATTAAAACTAAATGTTGATAAGATGCATCAAAATGTATCAGTTAATAGGCCTTATTCACACCTGCAGCAGAATCCAATTTCCTAACACAGTAATTGCATAGAATTATAATTTGGTCGGAAAAAACATTTTTCATATTATGTTCATGGTAGACTTGAAGAAATCGTAACCGAATGATGCAAGCCGAGTGAGAGAGAAAATATCAGGCCCTTTCTTACACAATCGATTTTTTCTCGCTTGCTCGCTCAGCTTGCATGCTCGGATATTTTTTCTTTTATGTACTCAAAAGTCAGACATAAATATTACAACAAATATAATTAATTTGGATGCGCAGTTATCAAGAAATCCCTTGGTCATTTAATAAACTCTGTATACCATCAAGCAACGTATGTAAATAAATTAAAGCAATTCAGATTTTTGGTAAGATTTTTTTTTGTAAATCGATATTAAGATTACTACACGCAATAAGTACTGCATTATTGGTTTTACATAATTTGTAAAGACTTCATTTCATCTCTGGAAAAAGAATTTGACATCTGATTTGGTGATGTATAATGAGTAAGTATCTGTTGACTTATTATGGAAAGTAATTGTCGTTTATTACAAATTTTAAATTCCCTACACTTATAATAAGACACAAGACCTACACTTTGAAAATTAAAGCTGCGATTTACTTTACAAGAAATTGCAATGGTCTTAACATTGCCACCTGTTTTTTACAGAACGTCGACAAAAAAGGCTTGTATTTGGTAACCTGGTATTATATGTTTAAGTTTGCTGGGCTTCAATCAATGTTCAGTAAAGCATACAACCGCAGCATCTATATCGCAAGAAAATTTATTACTTAACGACTGAACATTCTGATGAATAATTCTTAATTCGTCTAGCGCTAGCTTAATATTTTGATGCTGCAATTTTGCTGCCAACAATTTATGTTCGACATATCAGCCATCTGTACCTGAGTGAGGTTACTAAAATTAACAGAATCGATGGCGATACTATGACAAGAAAAAAATAGTTAATAGGTCTAGAAAACGTACCCATAAAAACATTTTTAATTCAATTTTCAAGATTAATGAAGCAAAGTACATACGAAAACAACAGTCGCATCTTCTGGACAAAATGGCTGTACACTAGTGAAATATTTACTTCTCGTGAAAATATCAACCTTCTGCACATAATCCTAGTTGCACAATGGAAAAACATACAAATCGAAAAGAATAAACACGTGCGCACTTACAACTTTGTAATAACGCATCAGAAAGGACGCCGCGCTTCGCTCTTCGGGAAATGCAGCTCGCCTGTGGCATTATTCAAGAGGAAAGATGATTACGGATGCAGCTCTCGGATGTATTAACACATCTTTGAAGCTTTTCTACTTTCAGTAACGTCGGACGTTCGAAGGACTCGCTCAAAGACTGGAAATGCGAGAGGGTGATAATTCATTTTCTTGCGGGACTCCGCTGGGGTGGTTCACACAGTTTCCGGTGCTTAAGGAACGGAAGGTTATCCGTGCTGATGGGCGTTGAACCCTCGTGACGAAATGAGAGTAAGCATACCCAGAGTTCTTTATTCGTATATGAAGTTATATGATGAGTTGCAAAAGATTAAGTGCACTATATTATTGTATATTACGTTAAAATTTTATATAACCAACAGAAGCTTCAATGAAAATTATTATAGTTATTTTAATTCATAGTATATAATGGTTAGGGATTTTTTGATTTAAATAAAAATCATGTAGGTACCTTTTAAAGAGTTTAACATTTCATTAGTGCTTTTTTATGTGGGGAGCTAGGGGTCGTGACAGGGGTAGGTAATAAACAGCGGCAACGAGACTAAACAGAGAACGCTATATTAATAACCAAATGACCACACCACCATCGGCCGATGCCGATTGCCACTTCCTAACCTTAACATGGCGTTTTCTGTTTAGCTGCAACTACCCTACTCCTGCTACAATCAATCACAGTCTCTCCTACAAACATACAAAGTAAAATAACAGCCTTTCTCTTTAATAATCCCGTATTTATAGATAAGCCATATATTTCCATACATAAAACTATAATCAATCTAGTCATAACAGGAAAGAATTTCCTCAGCCTCCAACAAGTTAAGCCACAGTAGTAGCGGTTATCAGGAAGAGGAGAGTAGAACACTTATAGTGGGAAGTATCACTGTTCAAGGTATACAGCTTTCATATAGCAGATGTGTAAAATATGTAGGCATCTTATTTGATAAGACACCATTCTAGAATCTGCAATTGGAAAAGATCACTTACAAATCAAGGCTATGCTTACGAAAAAAACCGAAGGGCATATGGAAATTTGGGGGCGATGTCTACAAGCTAGTCTATTGGCTCTATGATATGGTAGTACATCCAAACATAACCTATGGAGCAATTAGCTTGGTGTCAAGAGGTGCAAACAAGCTAGAAGTTACAGCAAAACTTACGTCCATTCAAAGGATCGCAAGTATGTTATTCTGTACAAAAGATTTTGATTTAGGAGCACTATCAACAGTTAAATTTTATTCATTTCATGAGTTGTTAGTTTAAGCATTTACATTGCATTCTTGAACAACTTGTATACTCAACTGGCTCAACTGAATTGAATCGTGACCCGTTAAACCAGTCATCATTTTAATTAACAGGAAATACCAATAAAACTTCGGGCTCACAAATTCTTTAATCTTGAAAACACAATGTACATTTCGTTAGCTAGGCTAACATCTTCAGGTGTACAAGTGTATTGTCAAATACTAAATGCGTAAATATATAGTAAGTAATTCCTAGGCTACAAAAATTAATCAACAGGACTACTATATTCATAAATCTAAATATTTGTAATTGAGGGGTGTTAAATCAGTATTGAGCAAGCTATTATATGTTTTTTCATATAAATAGCTTCCACATATTAAGATTCTTACAATTTAAAGACTATTAATTCTAAATCATCAATTGAAAAGTATTCCTGTATTATAAAATGATACGCCAAAGCGGATTTATCGGCATTGTGATTCTTAATATGAATATAAATGTCTTTAAATCTAATCTCCGCATTCCTCTTTGTTTGGCCTATATATACTTTATTACAAACACCGCATTTGATTCTTAAATCCCAGAACATTTTTAAAAATCATAATTTCAATATTAATTTAATTTATTCTTAAAGTATTAGAATTTTGAAAAACCGGACTAAGATTGTACCCCTCAATTACAAATATTTAGAATTTATTGAATATAGTAGTCCTGTTGATTAATTTTTGTAGCCTAGGATATACTTACTATATTTACGCATTTAGTATTTGACAATACACTTGTACACCTGAAGATGTTAGCCAGCTAACGAAATGTACATTGTGTTTTTTCAAGATTAAAGAATTTGTGAGACCGAAGTTTATTGGTATTTCCTGTTAATTATCAGTATATCTCACAGTGCTCGATTTACCTTCTATTTAATTGAGTCATCATTTTGCTTGTAATTCATAACCGTCTTGTATTTATAAGCGATTAACCGGTTATCCGGTTAAAATACATAGAACTGGGGTAAATATAATTCGGCAACGTTGCACGTTTTGGGATATTTGTCGTATTAGGCGGTGGAATTAATATCAGGTCGCGATAATTTTAAATCATATTTATGTAGAATTGGGAGGGTTAATGATTCGTATTGTGAATGTGGTGAGGTAGATACAGCGGGGCATGTCACTGATGAGTGGATGTCGCGTACGGAAGGCATTAGGGCATTAGCTAAGTGGTTAATTTGGCCGCGAAGCAAAAAAGATATTAGAGATAATGAATCGGTCGAATGGTGGCAATTTTTTAGTAATGCTGCTAAAGAACTAGATAGGTTACGGCATGATATTCGGATAGTTAGCAGGGTAGTACGTATTTATGAATGAATATTTTATGCTCTTTAGTGGTCGGAATTAGTGTTAAATTATAGTTTTAGCACGGTTAGTTAGGGTATATGAACAAATATTTAAAATATAAATCGGATTTCATAATAAATGTCACTTTAGCACTTTAACAAAAGTCTGTGTATATTTAGACAACTTTAAATTAAAGTGACTTTAAAGCTTTAAAGTGACATTATGAAAATCAACCCTAATTTAATTACTATTGAATAGGTACTGCTGTTGTTTTGTTTGTTTTTAGGTCATCACTTCCTTCCTGTTTCAACTTCTAATTCATGATGTGTGAAAAAGGGAGTAGCTACGTGAAGACGACATGGCTGTCAGAATTAAGGAAACGTGGAGGCTAGTGTTGTGAGTTTCCACAGCGAAACCTACTTGTAAATCACTTAAATTACATTTAAAAACAAACATTTATCCTTCCCCACGATGTACAGCCTTTTTTTTTTATTATTCCAATTCGGTTATTCCAATTATTAAAATCATCCGTACAAATTTATACAGTATGTCGGGTAGAATAGGAATGGAATATGAAGCCCTTCCGATTGAAATCATTCGAAATTTACAACACTACTGAAACTGCTTCTTCAGCGTTCAGAAGCATAATAATAATTTGCAGCCTATCAGTAACAGGCTTGGACTTCTTCTCAGATCCTTCCAGAGTAGGTTCTTGACTGTATTATATTTTTTGTTATTAACATTCATAGAAAAATTATTTAGTTAGAGTAGAAACGTTTGAATAGGTAGACTCGTGTAGTACGTTCAGGTAGAACACGGACTTGAATATTGCAATTATTTAGTTTTTCATAAATAAAGCTGTAAATGTAAATTCGAATCAAACAAATATAATTCAACAATTGAAAACTTGACACATTTATTGGAGGACGGAAATACAGATTCTAAAATCGGCGAAGATGAAGCCGTTAATTTTTATTAAATAATAGAACCGTTAACTTTTTTGTTTTTAATTAAAATAATTGCGTATTGCGACGTTATACTAGTTTTTAAAAATTATATAATTCAAGTTCTTTTTCTTTAAACATACCAATCTCGTAAGATTAATCCGTAGTTAAAATTGAGACTTCCCTTTTGAATAATACAAAAAAAAATTGTTGACAACCCAACAATTGCAAAAATCTTCAATACTATATAATCATATAACACTAATTTAGACGTATATACTATGTTACTGCATCTTTAGCACAGAACATATTAATGCAATAAATCTTTTCTGTAGGCCGTTCTAATTTGTTCACACGTGTGTGTATAAAATCCCCATTGAGACACCACACTCGCCCAGTTTCTCTTTCAATCGCCAAACCGCACTCAATAACCAGAGAGAAAACCTAGGCCACTTCTGCGACAATCGACAGTGGAAAAACTCCTAAATTTCGTCGCTCGGTCCCAAAGAATTTTCCCCCCAATGGACTAATAGCTTTTCCCAAACACTGATTCGATTGATAGTGCGTGTGCTGCAGGCAGTTCGTAGGCGAATCTGCGAAGATTCGTACACTTCCCTTCGCCTGATAACTTCCGAACGGGACGAACGTTGAAAAAGCCTAAATAACCTTAAGTTTTCCTCCCTTACTCCGTGTTATTTATGGTCGCGCGCAGTTCCCTTCGAAATTGATGTCGGCCGCTTATGTGCTCCGACGACGGAATTAGGGAAATCAGGCGAACTCCGATATTAGTCCCGATATATAAGCAAAGGGAAGAGAGCGGCAAATGACGATAAAACCTAAGTGGATGCAATAACTATATCGAATAAATGTCAAGCAGGAAATGAAAAATAGAACTTCGTTTTCTTCCACGAAAATTGAATTCAGTTTATTAACGTAAATAAATAAACATTTTTATTACTAGAATTTACTACTAAATTGTAAATATTTATTTTTAGTAAACTTCCAAGGTCCTCTTCTTTAGTTCACTTTATGGTTGATAGTCTAGGATACATGTAATATGTGTCCTGGATGGTTTGAGTTGACCTCGTGAAGTAATTAATATGTGAAGGATAGCAAACAAAAATTTGTGTGGTACACAAATAATATCTTTTTTAAGTTCAATATTAAAAAGACATTTTGCTTAGAAATCAGATATGAAACTTCGATGCAATTCAAGATGGATTTGATACACCATATATTTTTTTATTTTTCAATCTGCGGTGTCATTATTCAATATACTGTATCAGCATTAGAATGTGTGATGGTTGGCATCATTTTGGAATAGTAAATTCATTACTACAAAAATGAGTATCATCTAAATCATTTACGAATGATGATAAGGGCAATAGTGAATGCTGAAATTATTGTATACACGTTAGATGATGTGACAAGCTGATATAAAAGCGAACAGATTATTCTATAAGTAGTAATAGTAGTTCTAATAACTTCATTAGACAACTATCAAAAAAATTACTAAATGAGTTATAAAATCATAAGGTAAAGTTGAAGTTGCTAAAAATATATAAAATTAAAATTCCATTACTCCATAGCTGATTCTGTATTCGATAGCTCATTGAAATCAGAGTACTGAAAAGTTCCCTTTCAGTCGATTTTTTGTATAACTTGTTGAAGGACCGACTTATTGTACTACACTTAGCAACTATTAAGAGATATCTGTAACCAAGCAATCACCAAAATGAAAAATTACTAACAAAGAAACAAAACCAAAAAAAATAATCTCTTTTATGAAAGCAATTTCTGTGTTTAACTCATGTTATGAAATATGGTGGATGCGAATACAGTCGTAAAGGTAAATGTTGTAAAGAGATCCGGATCGAGTTTTGCCCTTTTGAAAGCATTGGTTGTCGATGTTTTGCGTCATAAGTACTATCTTGTTAATACAAAGGCTTAACAGCACATTCAATAAGATAGGGCTAGCCTTTGATGTCTTGAAATTCGTTCATTTGTATACGATTGCTACAATCACAATTTTAGGTCTATAGTAAATGCTAATGCTACCTGATAGTGTAACTTTCTTTTGATAAGGTTAACATACCTCAGACAACAGCGAATCTATAATATTCTGTGTAATATGATAGATTATTAATTAAATTCCTCTGATATATATTCACAGCCATTTATTACTACTATTTTAGTTTCTCCGTTCCCTTCAGGCATTTTCTACGCTACGTTTGCTTTCAATAAGTAATAAACTGTAAGTGAACGTTAGCGTGATGAAAGGCTTCGATAATATTCTTACCGATCGTTACGTCCGTGAAAAACTACTGCTTCCATTGGCATTGCGCCAGACCGGAATTATATTTCTCCTTTTACCATCAGATAAGTCATCAGGACGAAAAAGAATTTCTGTTTGCGTCTCAGGTTCCGATATGTTGTCAAAATACGACTCGCCTCGTTCTTTTAATGGACTAAGACTCGATAAACATTTTAAACGTATTTCACGAATAATTCACGTCTGTCTGGGGTCTCGCTGAGGAAAGTTAATATTATTGGTCTATACACAAAACGAATACCAGCGCATCGACGGGTAATTTCAAGGCTACCGCGACCGGTCTACTATCTGTAATATTTTTCCGCATGGCAATAAACTTGGTGCGCTAACCGATCCTGGGGATATCGCGTTGCATTACAGAGAGGCCTGCCAACTCGGATGTTTAATGCATCGTGGCCAATTGACGGCTAAAGATGTCGGTAGAACAACATTTTTGCTGGCGAGGAACCTGGGGGATCTATCCGCGAAGTGAGCGAACGTCTAAGGCTATTATTGTTTACTTTTTTATTAGTGTCGGGAAATGGAACCTTGCCGAGTATACGGCGGATTATTTTTCCGATAATTCGCCTCCGCGAAAGAAGGGAACCGATCGCCATTATTAAATTACCGGCTGAAAATTCCAATCGATCTCTGGATACACGGCTCAGTGACCAGATGTGGAATTGAAGCTTTTGTTGGCTTTTTATTAACACAATAAGACGGGAGAATGTTGAAGATCAATACTTAAGGTAAGTATTTTTTTTTTGGTTGATTAAATTGGAAAATTGATAAAGAAACAAGCAACTAAGGTTGTAATTCAAAACTTTGCCACAGATAATCTTATTCGCCAAATGATTATCTCTTCTCCAGTTAATATAGGTTATTGCTTGGTATTAGTACTTACAATTAGTGAGAAAATGAAGGGAATGTTATAATTGCTCCCATGGTGGGTGTAACCCAAAGAAGGCAACTTGGCCAGAATGACTGTGTCTTGTGCCCCCATGTCAACTTTAGCCATCTCAGTCACTTTGCAGCCTATCTGCAACTTGGCGACTTTGGGTTCCTCCAACCGATCGACCCCAAAGTGCGTCTGCCTCTCCCCCGTCCACTGCCGGAGAATTGACAACAAAGCGAGCAGGAGTTTCCTCCACACTTCCACACTTTCTGTACAGGGGACAGTTCGCCAGCCCCATGCGAAACACGTATTTATTAAGTGCGCAGTGCCCAGTCAAGATTCCTGTGAGTAATCTCAATCTGTCCCTGCTCATAAAGACTGCCTCAGGGAGTATTTCCTCATTCGGATGAAGCCCTAGAGATTTACAGTGTCTTGCGCCGACAAGTCCATTCCAAAAGAAGCAGTGCCTAGCAGCAAGTTGGGACTTGACAAACGTTTGGATGCTACCATATGAGCTACCACACGTCGGTTTTTGGACCTAAGAACGGCTCGCTGCCTTTGATCCCAGAGTGACCTGGCACCCATCTCCATGTAACATTTCCAGAGGTGTAAAAGTATGATCGCCATGAACACTGGGTAAGACTGGTAATTGTTGAGCGCTTTTACTTTCAGAGAAAGGAAATTCACATCATGCCATTTAATAGTACCCATGTCGAGGAACAAGTTTGGCATAACTAGAAGTGATTTTATGTTTCTTAGTAACTCGTAGTAATTTTACATAATAGTTTGCGATTGGATATAAAAACCACGCAGTATACGCCCAAAAGGTAACATACTTTAACCACGAAACTTATTTTCTCTGTCCTATGTTCTTTTAATTTTAGTTATGAGGTAATTGTATAATTTATTTAATTTAGTGTTAAGTTTTTTAAAAATATTTCACTCTTTAATATATCTTTTATTTGCTCATGTTGTTCAATTCTGGTAGTTTTCTTCGTGAGTTGTGTGGCTGCGTTGCACGTAGTCGAGAGTAGGATTTGTGTATGTATACGACTGTTTAACCTTGTCACTCAGTTCCTGGTAGACGTTAGCGTGTGAGTACATGTTTTTTAAAATTCATTGATGCCATTTTGTTAATACTTTTGATATAGAAATTTGATTCGCATAAATTGAAAATTCTTGTCCATCAAGGAATTTGCTTGATAATAATTGTTAGTATATTGATGTGTGCACATTATAGATATAAGATCATTTATTATTTTTGTTCGAGAAGATATTTTAGTTTAAAGAATTAGTTTTTCGTTTTTAAATTTTGCTGATTTGTTTTTTAATTATTAATTACTCGGGTTGGGTGAATAGAAGCTTTGTGCTTGCTATTAGTTTCATTCTTGTTATTTACTAAAATTGTCCACGTTTAATTTTAGTTTGTTTTAATTTGAAACCACGTGGATTGAGTTGATATATAAGAATTATCTTCCTGAATAAGTTAATCTTTGCTTTGATATAGGAATAGCATTGTCCTATTGTAATTTAGAATCATGAGCAGTTTTTTGATTTAACTAGGGTTTTTTTTCTGCAAAAATTTGTAATTAACACTATTTTTTTTTCTTTTTTTTTATTTAATAAAATTCTTGATTGTTATTTAACGTCATTCAAAATTCTGTTCTTTTATTTTTGATTAAACCTTTTCAATTATTGAGGTATTTAAGAAAGTAAGATTTCTTTCACCCACAATTTACTTGTCGTGGTTAGATTCAAGTTTCAATTTGCGAGGGTAACTCTGAGATTAATTGTTCTTTTGCGTCCTTTTAAATTTTTATCCGTTGAGCTAGCTAATTTAATTTTTCATTTTCATTTTTTTTTTTAATTTCATTTTTTGCAAGTTAATTTTGTACAATCAGTACACAGCAGTAGGTTTAACGTAGTAATGACAGCAGATAAGGGATAGGGCCATTTTGACTCGAGATTGTACTTCCCTCTGTGACAAATGTTCTTTATATAAATTTCGGAAGGAAACATCGCCTTTATGTACTTCAATGTCCGCGTTTAAGAGTCTGCTTTAAGGGGGAGGAAGGGGGGTAATGCCACTCGATCGTTTAGCTGGCTGCCAAAATATTCATGTAAAATAGTGTGGTAAAATTGACTATTAGCTGTAACTTCAGCTCTTAAAGGATAGGTGTCTTATTGTAGCGGAGCGATATTGAGAATATTCGAAGAGGCTGTGGGTAGCTGATATTCGATACCCTGGCTTATATAACCATAGTCTATAGTATAGAAAATGGACCAATACTTTGCCTATAAAGGAAATATGTATGTTGCATGTAAACGTATACAGGTATTCCACGTAACTGGTTCATTAAAAGTTTATGATGTTCTATTATTTACTTATATTTGAGATTTTGGCAGCAGTATCTGTTCGATTGGAACTATAAATGCAAAATACCTTAACCAAAATATCATTTTCGGTTGACCGGAAATGGATGTCAACTTTGTTATTTTAAATAGAATGATATAATTTTTATTGGTTTTTGGATTCTATAACAACGGTAAGCTCACTTTACATTCTAACATACAGGGTGTTCAAAACTGAGGAACAAAGTGACCTATTTTCAAATGCAGAAAACTCAATTTTTTTAAATAGAAAACCCTGTATTTTAATTCGGAACTAGGAAGTAAATATTATCCCCTATCACTTTATATCAGCATTCCCTATACCTATCTTTAATAGATTTTGAGATATGAGCGACTTTTTATTAAACAGACTAAGTAGCCCTATCTTTAAATATTTGTAGCTGGCTCTGAAATGGATTCAAGTCAAATTCATGTATTATTTTTGAATAACCATACAAGAATGTCTGTTCCAGTAGTCATTTCTATTAATATTGCGTTGTACGAAAGTGTAATTACACTGATATACATAAACACTTTTGGTTGGTTAATGAATTTGACATTAATCCCATTCAGAGCCAGCCACAAACACGCAAAGATAGGGCTACTTAGTCTGTTTAACAAAAAGTCGTTCATATCTCAAAATCTATTAAAGATAGGTATAGAGAATGCTGATATAAAGTGATAGGGGATGATATTTACTTCTTAATTCCGAATTAAAATACAGGATGTTCTATTTAAAAAAAAAAGAATACTTAGTCTGTTTAACAAAAAGTCGCTCATATCTCAAAATCTATTAAAGATAGGTATATATAAGCAATAGGAGATGATATGTACTTCTAATTCCGAATTAAAATACAGGATGTTCTATTTAAAAAAGTGAGTTTCTGCATTTGAAAATATGTCACTTTGTTCCTCAGTTTTGAACACTCTGTATGTTAGAATGTAAAGTGTGCTTACCGTTTCTTAGAGCTATATCTACATTCATAACATAGCAAATTTGGAGTCTCTACTTGCAGTATTAACCGAGATATTAATTTCTCAATGATGCAATGATTATGACTAAAAAAAAAGAAAAACTTAAATAACTCAAAAACGGCAACATGTAGTTATAGAAATAGCTAATGAAAACTGACGTATTTATAGTTGTAGAATCCAAAAATGAATAAAAAATTATATCATTCTATTTAGAATAAGAACGTTGACATCCATTTCCATCCATCGGTCAACCGTAGTGATATTTTGGTTAGGTTTTTAGATTTATTAGTTCAATCGAATAGATACTGGTGTCAAAATCTCAAATATAAGTAAATAATAGAACATCATAAACTTTTAATGAACCAGTTACGTGGAATACCCTGTATAACAGGCACAGAAAATTTTAGAGAGCCGCACATGTTGATTTTTTGCAACTCCGAGAGATACATACAACTCTATTCATAATGTTTCTGTACATAACTTAACGTTCGCTTTTGTAATTAGGTCCTATTTTTATATTTATGGCCTTTTTATCGAAAAAAGAAACATATAATAATATAAATGTCCAGCGTATGCGAGAAAATAGCTACATATTATACCTATAGGGAATATTGATGCAAGAAAAAAAAAAAATGACTAAAAACCGATTGCATGCGAAACCTCGTCACAAAAAGTTATAATAAATATTCTCCCGGTTTAAATATTGCGCAATTAGGAGACATATGTCAGAGAAACAAGCTAGCTATTGTTTTATTTAAAACTTATTTTTTGAAATATATATTTCAAATGATATATGATATAATATGATTCTTGGAAAGCCTAAGGATCCTAGCCGAACATAACAAAGTTACTTTGGTGTGGATGCCAGGTCATAAGGACATAGCAGGCAACGAGCTTACAAACTAGCTTCATAAGGGCTCTGAAATAGTGGTCACTGACCTGACATTGAAATTGCCTGAACATCAAAATAAATACAATTTAAAATGAAAGGTAGACAGCCAAAATATAAACATTAAATTACACTTCGCTCTTTTGTAATTTGATTTTTATATTTTTGATGTTTGCTTTTAATTTTAAATTGTAATTATTTTCATGTTCAAACAATTTCAATGTCAAATGTTTTTACATGGTATCGGATTTATTTTCATCTATACCTTGTAAATGATGTCTTTTACTTTCTGCAAATGGTCTTTGGCCGAAACATGTAAAACTAAGGAAAGACGATCCTTAAATATAAAATATTCTGATTGGGAAGGATATATTGTATTTCTCTCTTCTTTATCATACACAAATCCAATCATGGAGACTACTAACATGAAACTTCTTTGAAAAATTCCTATGTAATTAACAACGCCGGTATCCAAACATTTTTGTTTAGTAATATGAACATTATTCTTCGTAATTTCTTCACGTTCCTCGATATATTGTGTACCTAATGGTAGTGGCGAAGCACATCCCTTTCATCTGTTGCTTTTATGGCGAGTAAAAATAATGAGGAAGAAAAAAGCGGCTATATTTTATAGGCAGCAGGCATATTTAAATAATAAGCACCCTTTTTCTTAAAAAGAAAAACCTTTTTCATTTATTATTAAATAAGTAACTATTCAGTTCAAATTTTCCTTGCCTTTCTCCCGTCTGGCCATTCGTGCCGCAATTTTCTCGCTTTAATTTACGTGAAATATAAAACGCGGTCCTCAATGCAAACATGACGAATGAATGGGTTAGAGCGACCAGGCTAGAGCAAATATGTCCCGTAAGAAAAATATAAGGGTTTTCCGTGCGGAATTGTAGTCGTTGTTCTCGCAGAATAAAGAGAAAGAAAGAATAAAAAAAAAGGTATACAAGAGGAGGAAAATATATATATTTTACCCTGGAATAAGTAAATTACTATTTACCGCCATTTATCTCTTTTGTTTATTAGAATGCCGAGCTGGAAACCACCGCAGTGTATGTTTGTGTATACGTGTATTTATATTTGACCTTTTTGTATGTGTATATTATACATATATGTACTTTGGCGTATTTAAATAATGATCTAGCATGGTATTGTCTGGTTCTTGACGCGTTATTGCAAATATTTATATTTGTCATTCGTGTTGCCTATGTTCATTTGACGTTTTATTTATGTTTTGCTGGAATTGTTTTGCGAACGGGATGAACAAGACATTAACGTATGTTGATAGAATTCATCTGTTCGTATTACAAAAACTATGCAGTTACATACATTTTATTTATGTAGGTGTCAAATTTAAAATTTAGATTTATACATTTTACTTAATTTTATAAAATGCGAATATTTAAAATAAGTAATATGTGAAAAATGGTTGTAAGCGACATCTGGGTACAGTGTAACGCTTTCCTTGTTGTATAGCTGGGCGGAGCGTAGTGCTGAATAACTCCTTAGTGCATAATCAAAGGCATCAGTGTCCACTACCCCCTGCGAGGTTGGATGAATGGTTTTCCACAATCTCGTGTTTGAGCCAATTCTGCTAAACCTTCGTATCGGAGTTCCGAAAGACAGTGGAAATAACATTTATTTAAGGAAATATTTTATGCGAATCATTAACCCTCCCAGGAGATTCGCAGTGTGAATATGGTGGGGTAACTACAGCGGAGCAGGTACTATTTGGATGTCCACTCACTGATGAGTGACGGTTGCGTTCGGAAGTTAGGGCATTTTCAAGGGGTTAAATTGGCTGCGGCGCGAAACAGATATAAGCAAAACCTCTTCGTTTAACCCAGAAATTAAGCAATTCAACAGTTATAAAATGCATTGTATTGTTGTTACACCAAGCCTTTTAATCTGTACAGCTTCATCGAAATTCGTTGCAGATGTAGAGATAAACTTATAAATTTGTAAGTCATTAAATTGTGCGTACCTAAAATTTACATCAAAACATTGTGTATTTATACAGAATTTTTGATGTGTAAAAGCGGTGAGTAACGTTGATTACGGTATTTTTCTCTTTAAATGGGTATACATTATAAAAAGAAACATAATTATTGTATTTCATGCGTGTAATCTCACACACCACGTAATGCATAACAATCATGCTCGATTTCATGTGCAAGAACGGTTACGCAATCAACATTCTAAATCGCATAATCGCTTCAGATTATACGCTAAGGAGAGGTAATTATAAAGAACAATATGCTTGTATTCCGATTATGTTATTAGCACGTTTACACGAACATAAGCCGTAAATACACATAGATTTGTATATTATTCAGGCAGACGTCTAACTTCTGCATACTTGTATAGCGCTTCATTGGTAGCGAAAGGTGCCTTTTCGGTCGCTGATTTATGTGGTGCTATTGTAGCTTGGAGCTCAAGATTAAACGAGGCGTTCCAAGGCTATTGAGAAAAGACGAAGTAGGTTTAGTGCGCTTGCATTACTGCTTTGATTTAATTGTATTAAGGTGTCTGTAATTGAGGATGTGTCTAAATCTATTATCTGTAAGTGTGTTCTGTGCACAAAGCCTTCGCTAGCTATTGAAAATTACTACTACCAACAGAAGACGCTTTCTCTAGCGTCGTTAGCAATTGCTTGGTGAAATGTGACTTCTATTGACGTAGATTTTCATAAGAACTGAAACATTGAGAGGAATGACTGGATCTACAATTAATTTTTATTTGATCTAAAATTGCTATTTTTGACAAGAGAAACAAAAAGTTAAAAGAGTAGACTGATTGTGAGTAAAAAAGTAAGTGGGCCATGAAACAACAATATAAATATGTTCTTCTTTTTAGTTTTCAATAAAAGCAAATTGTAATTAACTCGATGAAAAAGGCATAGGGATGCCTTATAGTGAAATTTGAAATGTTGCACTGGTCATGAAAATTAATAGTTAGGTGTAACTGCTTTGTACTGTTGTATGAAAACTAATAAAAAGTAGTTCCATATGTAAGAACTGCAAGTAGTAAGTGTTAAAATAAGTCGAAGAAAATGATTTAAAACTACCGCCGTTAAAACATAACACTTTACACAATTCTACACAAGTCATGGGTAAAAACTGTTTGTTTTACAAACTAGAACTTGCAACTGTTAAGTTTGGTTAGCAGTCGTAAAATGGATAAATGATATTGGAAACATTCATGGTTGCACAGAAGACATAAGCCATTAGAATATTCACCAAATAAAAGTTGTCACTATAGCAGCCAAAACTTTGGAGATGAAACAACTGCCAATATATCAATGAATAAAAAATAAATTATCAAAAAACCCTTATTGGTTTTAGTTTATAAGCTATAGATTGCATTATTTTTTTGAGGCGCTATATAATATTAAATAGGTTTTGTGATGAAACGAGTACTTTTATATATTCGAGAATGTTACTTTGAATCGAAACCAGTAACTGGTCTACGAATTTTTTCCGTAAACAAGTACAAGACCGAATGTACAGCTATCTGTGCAATAATTCAAATAAATATAGGAATGACAATAAGCACTGCCGTTTTTGTCTATCCTCAAGGCTTCACGCCGACAACTGCTCGCAACAGCTTATTGCCTTCAAAATTATGAAAGATACTCAGATATTCTGGTTGCTTGTAACCTCGACTGTATTGCTTTTATATCTGATCAAGATGATAATATTTTGTTGAAATAATATGCCAGAGTGTTTTTAAGAACCAGTATTTTTTTTTAATTTACGTGAATCTGCATAATACAAGAAATATTTATTTGTGTTCTTATTTTGTTATATATTTAGAATTTAATCTTTATTTTTACGTAGACAAAACTTTTTATTTCATTTAGCTCTTATATTGTTTATTTTAAGGATCTTTTTATTTTTTTTTAAAATATATTCATTTATTCATGTTTCCAATATTTATTGTAGCTACCATACAAATTCGTTGGCAAAAACTGTAACAGTAATTGTTGTGCCCAACACACAAACACACATGTTGATGCATATAAGTACAATCAAATGCATGTAAGGTAAAACTAAGAAGCCTCGTTTATACTTCCAGATATAAAAATGTTCAACAGTGTTCTAAACGATTAAAGAATATTTTAAATATTAACTTTTCACTATTTGTGCACCACGAAAGGAAATTCCTCATTCGCTGTAGAGCGATGCAAAAATAAATATCGGTATTTATTTTCAGAAAATCAGGTTAGCTTATAAGGATATGTACTTTGGTTTACAGGAATTACTATCCTTCCCTTAAATGTGCTGGTGAAAATTTGATATCCACAAGATGTGAATTTTACGTACTGCACACAAGATTTTTTTACACTGTTTGACGTTAGAAATATACTAGCATTTGTACAGGGAGATTATCACTAAATGGTGCTAAAAATTACTCGAACCTAGGTAAACAGTATCTAGTGTAGATACCCTTGGTAAAGTATATATTAGTGATGGTTTGCTACGAAGCAAACTGCTATTTTGTAACAGCTATTCAATATCAAAAGAAGCTGCTACTTTTTGTGGGAGTTTCCTGATGTAGTGATACGTGCGAATGTTGTGAAACATACATGTATATTCGTAACAATATAGAAGTAAAGCAGTGTATAAAATTGTTCTAAATACCTTGTATGAAAAGTTTGTAAAGGACTGTTGTGCGTCGGTTTGGATCGGAGCCGTAGCGTGCCAATTTTATCGTATAGGTGTATTTAGATCGTCTTGATCACTTTGGGAGTCATGTGGCGCAGAAGGGATTCGTTTTTTCAATGATTAAATCATTTATTTTTTCACCGATGAGGAATGGAGGTAATATTAATTTAAATGACTAAATTGATTATTAATTTTTTGATAATTTCTTAATTTGGAGCATTTTGTAGTCGTATCTTCAGTGCTTATGTAATAGCAGTAACAATAAGACACCATAAGCTGTGTGCAAAGTTGTAAAAGCAGTTTATTTGGTTCACGCAAACTGCTATTTAAGGAAAACTGCTACAAAAAGTAGCAGTTTTTTGAAACTGCTAACAGAAGCAGGTTGTAGCTGCTAACGTGAAGAAGCAGTTTTATACATCACCAGTATATACACTTCTACTGTATTATGTAACCTATTCTAACTTTTCCCAGGAGTACTTCTGTGATAATTAATCTTAGGTAATACATTTCTTACTGATTTAGAATTTACTTTTGCTCTTGTGCGTATTTCCAATTCAGTTGCGATCTCTGTAGTACTATGTTTAGGGTTTTTATGATTGCTCTTTAGCTTGTTCGGTCAGGATTGACAGCTCATTACATATTATTTAATTTTTTTAAAATACCTTCATATTTATATTTTTATAATATGTCGTCGACAGTGAAGCTACACAATTTTACTATTTTTTTTTTTTT